>CM049321.1:17332978-17365478 GCA_026874595.1 Sipunculus nudus
CTTATCTGATTATTTTTATTCTGGTAACTACACGGTGTAATCAAATAGATAATACAATACCATGGATTAAATTGACCCAACCTGACTTCTTTTAAAAACGTCCTATGGTTTATTAATCTTATCTGATTATTTTATCATTCTGGTAACACGATAGGACTGATATGACTACATTAAGCATTTGCAAGCTTTGGTCTCTTTGGTCTCTGATTAACCAAAAAAACATAACATGTCATTAAGATGGAACGAGTTTCCTAATCTTTATAAAGATAGAACTGAGATGATTTGTAATTAAAAATAATATTTCTGCTCAAAAAGCTAATGGATTCATTATTATTTATAAGGATAAGATAAGGTAATTAACTAGCCAAAAACAATATATGTCGTATAAATACGGGTTGAAATGTCTAATGGATAATGTTTCATTTAGACTACTTCAGTTACAAATGGAAACCCTCAATCAACAAGCTGCGCCTGTTTTTCATGTTCTATTACATTAGTAGATGAGTTAGGATTTTGACTTCTTTAGCATAAAAATGCTTGACTTTGCCTTTTAATGGAATCATCTTGTTTGCTAGATATTCTTTTGTGAAGAACTGTCATCGGCCAATCCATACGCTGTTTACGTGTAATTAGATTAACGAGTAACCAGAACAATGTGGGTGGAATAAAACGCTATAGAACAGTACACAAACCTCCATGCTCTTGTAGCTATTCAGCTCAACATCGAGAAACCGTATTATGAAAGGACGTGGTAGAGGCCTTCCTGGATCATGCCATATAAATTATAATTACTATATTTTCTTTTAGAAATGAGGTTGGGTCAAATTAATCCATTATATTATACCATCTGTCCAATTAAACATATCATCTATTGCAAGAGAGACTGGAACCATTGAGGCATTTTTTTGTTCAGGTATTATTGTTACTTATCAGATCATCATATTTTGAAAAGTTTCCATTTTCCAATTTTTGTTGTTGTTCCTTTGTTAGATGATACGACAAAAACCCATATCTCACAAAGTAAATGTCATAATAGGGTCTAGTTTTCATTTTGAATACTGTGAGGTGTAACTAGGTATATTAAGGGTATCGTGTTATAATTCAGGATCCTTACCCCGATGACTTTACCACCGCGCTTAACCCTCCGCAACCGGTGTTGGTATTTCTACTTCGTTGGAGGAAACGTGGAGAAAACGGTGATTACGTGTTTATATGGCTCTTTTGAAAATTAATATGCCTGTCCATGACTTACAAAACTAGTTGGATGAACAAACCATCAACTGATTGGACGGGACTAAAAACACCCACCTTCAATCCTTTGATATGACCCACACATATGTGTACAAACATTGTATTTAGTGTACGACCCTACCAATCGCCCTGTCGAGACAAACCTTGATTTCAGATTACATATAAAATAATTTTGCAGTACATCTGATTTTTAGTCTTTTTTTTTTAATTAATGACTTGCATATTATAACATTCTTTGAAATACAGTTTTTCGTCATCGGGAACTTCATGAATCGAGGTTAGGTATTTCATTAACTACAGCCTTATTGAAAGGACAGGTTCATGTGTGATTAGCGAGTCGGTTTAAATGTCTTGTGTCATTTTTCCTACACCACATTAAAGTAACAATGATCGCTTAGAAACAGATACCCTTGCCTTTCATCAATAGGAAATAGAGCGTCCATTGATAAATGTCATGCGGGGTTCTTATTTGATTTTCTACAATATTCATTTAAAAGGATGATCTAAGACATCAAGGATAAACCCAATTCTTTTAAGAAAGCGTGTGTAAGTAGTAATAAGGTATTATAGGTCAGGTGAATCAAGTTACAAAGTGCAATCCATAAGGGAACTTTGTTCATCAGTATCTGTTTATATAATCATGTCATACTTTCAGTCAGGAATAATTTCAGTCGGAACCGTATGTGTATTCTTTTAGGGATAGGTAACGCTTTTTTTAAAGAACGCAATATTATTATTATTATTATTATTATTATTATTATTATTATTATTATTAGAAACAATGTACTAAAATATAATGTGAACGACATGAAAATGTTAAGGAAATTAAACAGTGATTAAGATACTGTTATGATTTATTTAGATAAATAGCTGATGAAATGAAACATCGTAGCGTATTGCGAAATTATTGAATAGGTCCTACAGTCGTTTTAGTTCAAATAAACTTACATAACAGAGCTGCATTTGAATTTGAAAATCAAATATTTTTTTTAATGTAAATGAAAAAGCATAGTTGTTTCCGCTGCATTTAAATGCAGACATAAATACGACATAATAAAATGTACTTGTATTTGCAATTAAAGCCATGCCTATAATAAATTACCTTATGCCGTAAGAGAAATTTGAGTATCAGTTTTTCAAGACAGATATCCGGGCGAGAGGTATCAAGTGGAAACAAGTGAAACATGAGTCGTAACACTCAGCTGACTAGAAGGATTTTTAACCTCTAGAAGCCAAATTTTGTATGTGGTATCCCCATTCATCTGCAGCAAATAGTGTGTTTCTAAATCAACAGAAAGAAAATGTTTTTTTTTTTCAAATCATGGCAATCCATGCATTAATTATTCGGATATTTGAGCTTTTCTATAGAATTTTTAATTTTCTTGGCAGAACTTTCGAATCCATTAACGCGTAGGATATAAGTCATAGTGGCCTAATTTAAGGTTTCTAAGGAGTTTATTTATGGGCCTATATTGGTATAACGTAAGCAAAAAATTCTAATTCTAGGCCTAGCGGATAGAGTTTGGGTCCTATCTAACTGACTGGGTGCTCTAAATCATGTTTTTAGCCTGTAGCTCGCAAAATATAGGTCATCACGACCTCATATCAGGTTTCAAGGAGATTGTCTAGGACCTCCCTGAATGTATATTGAGACGTTTTTAGGTCTAACGGTAACGATTCGTGGCCTGTAAACGGACGAACTGCTTCACCTAGAATAATCAAACTTCGAGAAAAAATGCGTAAAGATAAAATAACAGGTGGCGCAACCAGTCTTTAGGTAAAGATGAAAAAAATCATTAGTTATACAGAATGCATTAGTTATACAGATATTGAAATTTTTCAATAATCTGGGTGTACTTTTGAGCCCCATAAGTCACAGTGTCGTTACAGGTTTTCAAGTAGATTTTTTGGTGGACCTCTGTGGGTTTACAATATGACGTTTTGGGTCAAATGGTTACCATTTGTGGCTTCTGAAAGGGCAGACAGACGGACGAAGGAGTGATCGCTATAGCTCAGATGACTTTTAGTCTGCTGAGCTAAAAAAAGGCAAAACAGAAAGACTATATTGACACTTGTATAAATTATACTGCGATTAATCTGCATTTCTGAAAAAAAAAATCGTGCAGTTATGAGAATCATATAAATAAAGTTTTAATTAATTGCTTTCACAGTCCACCTGCGTCAGTTGATCAGGTTTGTTCTGTGTAATACCCGAAGTTTTTTTTTATAAAAATACACGATACCAAATGTAAATTATCATGTTTCATTGTAGGAATATAAATTACAGTAGAAGAATTTGTTCAATTTTTTATGGTCCAAATTTCGGGAAAAGGCTGATCAAAATGAATCAAGAGGCCAATGGGTCATGATGCTCAGCTGAAGATGGCGTATAGGTGATGCTAGTATTCTTTATTAATGTCATGATCTGGTGACAATTTTTTGGTAAGGAACCTTAAACCATGACATGAATGGCTTCTAGAGTGCACTCAGTCAGGCGTTTTGTCCATATTTGCCCAAGACCTCCTTGAGTTTTGAGTCAGAAAATTCAAGATCACCCCTTATGATTTGTGCCCATCTGACTTTGTCAGTAATAACAAATAATGACTGTATAATGTTGAACCAGAGAACGAAATTATATGTGTACACACTGAAGCTATTTTAATCCGAAAACTAAATCGAAGGGACTTGAGTATGCTTTAGAATAGAACATTTCTCGGGACATTATTAGGGAGTCGTTTAATGTTATAACTAACCATAACACATATCATTAGGTTAAAGATGAGTTCGATCGGGTAATTGCAGAGAACATAAAAACAATTTACCAAAACATTTCAGATTGCCTCCAATTAAACGGATTGTATTGCATGTGTACCTGTGATCATACCATAATGTGTTCAAAATCATTGTTTCAATTAAGCTCCTAAAATAATAAACAAAATTACCAGCCAAGACAAAAACATGGTACCTCCAGCGCAAGCTAAAATAGAACTCGTTTCACTACATGAATAACAGTGACCAATCATGGAAACTATTTCACTTACAAAATTGTAATTTATTTATTATCATACTTTGAGGCGTTTGAGGAACTCAACCATGAAAAGTAAATACATTGAATATCCTCTCAGATCGGGTTCCTTGAAGAAAGATCAAATAACACATACATACGATAACGTCAGTAGAAAAGAAATGTTTTTATTGGAACAAAAAAATTCTTATTGAAAAAAATAAGGTTCCCCATGAAGTGTTTCCTTATTAAATGTTTTCCTATTTTAATCTGAAATTACTCCTAATAAACAACTGTATGCGACATGCATAGGTTCGCTCGTAAGATCCACCATTTTCATAAAAAATGAAGACAGAGAAACTATGGCCACTATTTTCTTTTATAAAACTAATCAATTTGTTTGACAGGTACTAATTATCTTAAACTGCACAAACACACTAATTTGCTGCCCAATCAGTTCCCTTACTTGATTTTATTAAATCAAGGTAAATGTAAAAAAAGACATAGGACTGACACACAGCTGTCGTAGCAATGAAGAGATATAGCCTGTTCCTAATTATTCCTTCAAAGTACAAACCATTACAAACAATTCGTTGTTATGAATAATAGGAAGATGAAACAACATCTCTCATAAGAATTCTCATTTAGGTTTTAGAGCAATCTGTTGTGTTATCTGATTAATAGCTCGATGCATTTATGAGAAAACCATGAAACATTTAGGGTAGCATTGTTTCGGAGAAAGCTTAACCGAAATGTATTATTGATATACGGATCTAGATTTCCTCCTAAATTGAAATGATTGTATAAAGTGAGAAACTATGATCATGCACAAAATCAAAATTACCAAATTCATCACCGTTGATTGAATTTCTTAGTAAAAAAAAACAACTAAGTAACTTAGCAAGACAGGAACATTTTATTGAAGGTATAATGAAAGTTAATACATTTTGCTATATGGAGACCATAGACTGGTTACGCGTTTGTACTTATAAACGCAGCATTGAACATGAAAACACGCCATATACTATTAGATACCTAAAAGAACCATAAACGATAATATCTGTAGAAAGTAATTTAAACTTCTTCTTTTACTATACTTCTACTTTTATCAACATACTCCCGTTTTCTGCAATGTCATTAATGTTTTGCGTATCGTTTTAAATGCACAACGTTTCAAAACAATTACAACTACGGATTCTCCATTGTTACATATCAAATAAGAAAATGACCAGCGCCTATTCAATTATTTCATAACACTCATTAATTTAGGAGTGACAAGTTCTGTTTCCGCTGAAACGCACTAATTTTACCGCCAAATCAATTACCGTTACTTTTTTTAAAGATCAATTTACAGTATCACAGCACAAAGAACGACTAGACAGCTGTCACATAAATCAAAAGATAACAAATGAGATTGTTACAAAGTATGCCCTGCCTTCTTCAATATTTCATCTAGATTGTAAGCAATCCATTCCATTATGAATATAAGATAGGATGTAGCAGTATTTGACAAAACAAGTGCAATTCAGAATCACTTAGTATTCTGAATTTTTGTTTTATTCATACAATGGCTTTGATTAAAATTCATTGTCTTATTCAAAACCATTGAATCTTCACGTTAACATGTATGATCATAACATGGCATTTTTATGTTTAAATGAGAAAGCAGGATAGTTGAAACCCCCTATAATTATTATTATCATTTCCATGTTTAGATTGTCAAGAAGTTGTAATCATAAATGATTAATTTCAAATTTTAATATTGCCTCAAATATTTTTATTATTCATAGATATAACGTTTAATACTAATGTTCAACGACATAAAGGACGCTGTTAAATCTTGTAATGTCCTACATTTTTTATTGTTTTCCTGCATTTGATTTTAAGTGGTCATTTCGTCTTTATGTTGAAATGTTCTACTGATGCGTTTCATAGTTTTACATAAATATAAGTCATTTTTTAAGTAACATTTGTACCGTTCAGGATATATACAGTGACCACGTCCACTGAGACAACGATAGTTGATGATTCTAATAAAAAGATATATTCTGACTGGTATTGACGAATTAAGACACCCACCATGGAAGTAAGAAAAGGTAATTTGATTGATGAAATAGGTCACTCTACTTTAAATTATTAACTGCGCCATACTGAAATTCAAAATTGCTTTATGTCGGTTGATGCTGTTTCTTTCATGGAAAACATATTTTTTTGTACAAAGGTGAAAGTTGAGTGACTAAGTGTATTTCAGTTTCTTTTTTTGTTTAAATACAAAATTATATATTATAGCGTGAACCGATCTTACTTAGAAGGTATATTTTCGGGCCATCTGTTTTGGTGTATCAGTCAGTGCCAGATCTAGGCAATCGTACTAGGTCCCGGGCTATGAAGCTCCCTTACTTCCATACTTAATTGAGCAATGCCAGGTGAACATTTCTGGGTGTATTCCATTGATAAAAATTGTTTATACAGTTATAGTATTTATTACTTAAATAAACATATGAAGTTTATAAGATTAGATTTATAAACATATCATTCATTCTTCTTTATCCAGTCATTGGTAACTGCTCATTTTATTACTTATTAATTATTTTCAATATTTTCATTGAAAATAATATATTGCAAAACTTATCCAAAACGTCAAGAACCTTTCCTTAGACGTTATTGAATGCGGGTCATGTTCGATTCTTTCGGGTCGTAAAAGTACGCTTTCTTAACTTTATACACAGTAGTTATGTTTACTTCTCCACCAAAGACTAATATTATCAACGTCATTATGAATCTGTTATTGAGTTGCCTGCAGATTCTCTTAAAAATGAGAAAATACGATGGACATAAATTAATAAACCCAAATCTTGTTTTTGTTAGGCGTTATATATTTCTTCTCGTTTTGTTTTGCAAATTGATCAACATAAGCCCGGCTATAAGATAGGAAATGCGAAAGTGGGTTCAGAATGTTCCCACATGTTAAACTTGGGTCCGCGCTACCTTTATTATATAGGTTCAGCAAATCTGTCTCGAACTAGTTACATCAATCTGACCTTTCTTTATGTCAGTTGAACCAAATTTAACTTTTTATATTTTGGCAGGGGCTGAACTACCTTTTGATTGTTTATCCTTGGGTTTCAGCTGTCTGACCCATATTTCGATCCGGGGAAATGCTTGTCAAAAGTAAATTGTTTTTACCTGTTTAATTAATACTATAGCTTACTTGGATAACTCATAATTCAGTCAATAATCTATGTGAAAATTGATCCTTGCGTATCACCAACGATGAAGCAAACTACAATGGGGTTTTACCATGACTGTGTGGTGATATTTCGCATAATGCAATTTCTTTTTTCTCTAATATATCAATCGAGTAAAAATTAACAGTATAGTAAAATATTCTTGATAGAGATCCTAAACCAATATACCTTGCAATAATTTCATTATATACGATTTATTTTCGATTATTCATGAAGGTTTAGTTTTATCATACGAATCCATAGAATCCAAGTCAATGTGTTTACAGCAACATTTTATTAAGGCTGGTCCGTCCCTGTTGAGCAACGACAGAGCTTACAATAACGTGTAGACTAAAAATGACAAAGAATAAAGACTCAAAACAACCCACATATGAAACTTATTCATTAAACAAATACGCATTCAATCTTTAATTATACTTGATATACCTTTTTATCATACATGATAAACGCTCGGCACACTTGGTAGTCATCCTCGTACACAATACCAGTTGGTAATATATAGCAGCAGAAATCTGCGCGACTCATATTTAAATAATTTGTCTCTCGTGCAGGTGGCTTTGCATTGTAAATAATTAATCAACGACTGCTAGGGGACGTTTATCTCATCTTCACTCAGAACAGGTGGCTCTTTTTGTTATGTTGACTTTAAATTTTTCATATACGCTATATATCAGGCTTAGGCCAGCACAAAAGGCAGGGCAAAATAATGGAAAATTTAGAAAATACAAATATTTATACGTACAAAAAAGATTTCTTGTTGACATATTATTTATACCTGCCCTCGAGATTTTGTATTTTGCCCGAAAGAAAGATCCCCGAATTATAACGTGTGCCATGATTATTAATGTATTTTTATTCAAATATTTTATTTAACACATATTGCGGAGTTATTACGGCTGAAACATTTCCGTTTATATCTCAGCCTAGAAGCTTAGAGGCCCGCCTTCAGGAAAGCCTTTTCCTGGAAGACCTTATGTTTTAAAGGACTGCCCCTCGGAGGTTCCCATGTGTTATCGCTCTGCCCTACAATGGTCAACACAACGGCCGGCCGGAGAACTGACCATTCATGTCATTGATACACCTAAGCTGATATATAAATATAAGATACAAAGAAGCAAGGAAAAATTGTTTTGCTTTGTTGTTTTAATTAATCTCCATTTGACAGATCAAATTCGCTTCCAGATGTGCAAGGTACAGTGTTGTATTTATAAGATATAATTCATAATTTATATCTTTATTTTTGTTGTTGTTGTTGAAAGTCTGTTCTTTAAAGAAAAATCTGGAAAATGCCTCTGAAGCGGACAGAAAACAACTATTAATCAAACTCCATTCAAATGACTAATTATAATCCTGACAGAATAGGTGGAAATGTTATATGAAATAAAACCACTAGAGACATAGTAACCATTGATTAAGGGAGTTGACATCAACCCATTTCAGCAATTCATTAGGAATTGACATTACCGATACACATTAAAAACAGATTAATTACTTATTGATTCATCGAGCGCAGCGGGTTACAGAAAATTCATTTTGTGTAATTGACTGGAGTTAATCATATAAACCCGATAATTTTTTAGATCGAATCCTGCCTGTTTTGATTAGTCACAGCAGACGATTTTCGTGCTTCCGGTTTGGGTTCAGACGAGACCTGGACCAGTTGGCATAACAGTCAACCATGAAGCCAAACCTGAGAATGAAAGAGACGCAGCGGCAGATCTTTCCTGAATGTTCATTTCAATGTTTCCAAATGTATCATAATCTTGTACTAAATACGTATGCGACTTTACATGTGATTGGATTATTCATCCTATGTGTATATTTGTGTTGAAATAAAATAATGAAAACCCTCGGTTCAGAATCAAGTCAAACGCATGATTTAAAGTTTAATATATGATTACCTAGGAGTTTTACATAAAAGGCGTTCAGTAATTCATTGGAAAATGAATCTTAAACCTTTATTAAGCCAAAACTTTTAGAATATTTGATCTCCTACAGATACAGGCTATATGACATGAAAAAAAAAAACATAATTAAATTAGGAGCATTAGGTTAGAGAGACAATTGTCTGAGAACGGATACTGTAACTTCTTGAAGAGTCATTAAAGACGGTTTTTAGCTCAGCTGACTGTAAGTCATCTGAGCTATAGCAATTACTCTACGTCCGTCGTCCGTACGTCTGTCCATCCTCTGTCCGTCCGTTAACCATGCACAAATTGTAACCGCTGGACCTGGAATCTTCTAACACTGACATCCAGAGAGGTCCATGAAAGATCTCCTTGGAAACCTGAAATTAGGTCTCTGTAACCTATATTCTTTGAGCTATGGGGCTCCGAAGTACCACCTCCCCCCTCCCCCCCCGGAATAATGGAAAAATTGATACAAAAGCTCAAATATCTGAACAACTAATGCATTGATCCCATGATACCCTGCAGGGATATTGATCTTTTAGTGTTTCATCAGTGTCTGCAGACTGGTGGCGCCACCCGTATATTCGCGATTATAAACTATTTTTTTTTTATTTTTGAGACCTTAAAATATGTGGTCATCTGTTAACAGGGCACAAATCGTAACAGCTGGACCTGGAATCCAGAGAGGTCCATGAAAGATCTCCTTGGAAACCTGAAATATGGTCTCTGTAACCTATATTCTTTGAGCTATGGGGCTCCGAAATACCACCTCCCCCCTCCCCCCCCCCCCCGGAATAATGGAAAAATTGATACAAAAGCTCAAATATCTGAACAACTAATGCATTGATCCCATGATACCCTGCAGGGACATTGATCTTTTAGTGTTTCATCAGTGTCTGCAGACTGGTGGCGCCACCCGTATATTCGCGATTATAAACTATTTTTTTTTTATTTTTGAGACCTTAAAATATGTGGTCATCTGTTAACAGGGCACAAATCGTAACAGCTGGATCTGGAATCCTCTTACTTGACATTCAGGGAGGTCCATAAATATTCTCCTTGGAAACCTGGAATTAGGTCTCGGTTACTCAAATTCTTGGAGCTATGGGGCTCTGAATTACCCCCAGAATAGTGGAAAATTTGATACAAAAGTTTAAGTATCTGAACAACTTATGCATTGATCACCATGATTCTTTTCATGGATATTGATCATGGAGAGTTTCATCGGTTTCAGAAGACTGGTGGTGCCACTGTATTTTTTTTCAATTTTTGACGATTTTTTTTTCTCTGTTTTTGAGACCTTGAAAGATGCAGTCTTCTGTTAACAGGGCATAATTTATAACCACTGGACCAAGAATCTTCTAACTTGACATCCATGGAGGTCTGTGAAAAGTATCTTTGGAAATCTGAAATTATGTCTCTGTTATATATTCTCTGAGCTGTTGGGCTTATAAACCTACCCCCATCATAAGTGAAAATTTGATACCAAAGCAGGGCACAAATCAAAACCATTGGACCGAGAATCTTTTAGTTTAAAATGCAGGGAGGTCCAAAAAAAGTCTCCTTACATCCTGAGAGTTCCTCAAAAGTTCTCCCCAAAAATCTGAAATTGGGTCACTGTGACCTGTTTTCTCATAGTTTGGGGGTATGTTTGAGCACCCCAGAAATAATGCAAAATGAACACAAATTGCCAGATTCCTCAGGAAGGGCTTGCTGGATTGTCATCATATTTGGTGTGCTTATGGGTCTTGATGAATCTAAGCTATTATGCATGAACGATGATACCACCTATATTATCTTAATTAGTTGCCTGTGCAAGGACATGTTGTCAGCATGTCAGTCGGCTGAGCGTCAAGACCCATGGGTCACTTGTTACGTTTCTGGTTGGTGCTGAGGACACGTGGGTAGTTGTCAGTTACGGTAGGCGTCTTCAGTCTGCGTGCCTGCCTTTCTCGACCAATAAAACTGGTGCAATAGAATAGCATACGTGTAATTCCCAAAGAAAGTGCAAGATTATATCTGACACCGTATGTAGCCTATACTACAGCAAGAATTATGAATAAACTCTCAAAGCCCTCCAACTTAAAACATGCATTTAACATATGCTCATATCTAATTACCAGCTCGTTTTTAAAGTACCTGAAAAATGTCCATACCACAATTTTATTCCCCATGAGCGAGGAAGTTTCGTTGCAAGTACATTTTTTAATGATACACATGAATATACTTATGCCGAAGGTATCTCTACAAATTCAATCTAGTGCTGTACATAAATTATTGTTTAGCAACTTATCTGTAAGAATATCTTAGCCATACTGGTGAGCAACATATTTATAATCCTTACTTTTTTAACGTTTTGTTGGAGGTAACTGTCTATTATTTCTTGTTTTTTTTTTTTTTTTTTTTTAGCTTACCCGGTTATGTACATCTAAATTTTCATTTAGATATAGCCTACGTGACACCCACAAGCTTCCTTACACTAGCATCCTGAAGTTAACCAGGCCAAGTGACCACCGCGTCTGTGAGTCCAGATTGTGGAATCAACACCATTGCTGGGTCAAACAACCGAGGAAACCCCGAAAGACGCACTCGTCTGTAAGCAAAACACGGTTGCTGAAAAAAAACCCAGCTTTCCCGACAATTCTTGGATGGGGCCATCCCTTGAAAAAAATGGGATTCCAATGCCAACGTTTTCCCTACCCGAGACCCAAGAAGTTGCTGGAGATGCGTTGCTTGTTATTATGTCTTTATTTAACAAGCTACTTAAATATATTTTTACACAAATGCTGCTCATAAACGTGCATGCGCACTGCAGTTTTAGATAGGTTGTGTCGTGTCCTGGCAAGACACTTTAACGGAAAGCTCACAGATAAAGTGACCTTTTGTTGTCATTATGTAATATATGACTATATGTCATTATGTAATATACTTTCTTTAGCGATGCATCGAGCTCGGACAAGCGGTACCGTTTGTCACAGATAAGTCGATAGTTTGTTGGAAAGGGTTTATTAATTATCACTATTTTTCAAGAATTTAAAATAATGGCCAGCTCGTATACTCAATTTATGATGTCCTCATGGCCTGGTTCTTGAGCTGGAGAAATATTAAGAAAATCTTGGTATTTTTAAGAAAATATACATATATAATCTTATTTTCGAAAGTAGGTTCTTGTATTTAATTTGGTTATCACAATGTACTCCATAGAGGTATATACAAAAAAGTCACAAAAAGTGTTACAAAAAGTGTCACCAGCTGTAAATTTGAATGTGCTGGGTCTGCAGAGGATTATAAATACACAGGTTCCTTCAGGTATTTGATGTACTCGGTAAATCCAGATAAAGGACGACGGCAGGCACATTAACAATTTTTTTTTTGTCTTGGATATAGACATCAATAACGTTGCTTCACAATGATACTATTATCAACAATTCTGTGTTAGTGATCATCTGCTGACAACCCATTGTCAGAGAAACCAATCGTGAGAATGGAAGACAGGTCTGGTGATAATTTGATAATAAAGCACTTGGGTGAAAAGGATTTTCTGTTTCAAGACGGAAACTGTCAATTATGAAGCAATATTGGGCTGCGAGATTCTCGGTAAATTTTATTTGGATATTTTCAGGCATTTCCATTCACAAGAGAGAATTGTAAATTCGTTTTTAAATGCCTTTCAATATTACTAAGTGCTCGATGGTATGAAAAGATTACCAACGCATGCTACTTTGGCGCTAATAATACGCTCCTTCCCATTTTGTTTCATAAACTGACTATGGAGGTTTTCTATTCAGTTGGACCTGAAGGTGTAAATATATGAAGATTATCAAGACTTTCTTGAATGCGGGGACAAACGTCTCTGACGCTAGGGATATCTGTACTTCAGAATGTCTGTGTCTTAGCGACAAAAACTGTGGGTCCGAGTGCACAAATCTTGTTCTGATGGTTCACCTTGTAGTTATACTGTCAATTGCCAAATATCTCAGCAAACCAGTCAAATCTGCGTTCACCCTGACTGACCCTGACAACTGACCTTTATATATATATATATATATATATATATATATATATATATATATATATATATATATATATACATATAATATATATATATATATATATATATATATATATATCAGAGTTGGGTCCGAGTACTTTTAAAGTACTCGAGTACGAGTATTGAGTACTTTAAAGGTACTCGAGTACAATTATGAGTGATTTTGCACTTTTTTTTATAAGTACTCGAGTATGAGTACCGAGTACTCAAAATGTACTCATGAGTACTTTAACGAGTACTTTTTGAAACCAAACTTGTTTAATGATGTTATTAAATTAAAAATATTCTAAGAGAGTTAAAAATATTTTTATTAATGAAAATCAAGTACAAAATAAAAATATATACAATGTTGTGGTATGCTTAATCAAAATACTGAGGCAAAATGCAGGGCATATAAACAGGCCAGATACAGTTGAAATATATCAAAACATTAACTTGCTAAAGTAGATGGTTTGCACTGAAGTAATATCTTGTCTCGCAGGTTCTCAAAAACATATTTCTTAGCCAGGACAAGATATACAATTTACTTAATGCTGTATTATGCAAATTCAAAATAGTGGTGGGGAATGTTCAGATACTACAACATTTATTAATATAAAGAGTTATATAAAAGTTAATATATAAAGTTATATTATTAAAGGAAATCTCTCTGACATTGTATAAAGCATATAACCATATGTTAAACATATGTAATCATATAATAATAACAATGATAACAGTTACAATAACAATAATAATAACAACCAAATGTTATTATTTATATAATATCAGCTTATGAATAATATGTGGCTGTAGCTGGGTGAATATATCTAATGACAACCGGTATATGTGAAAATAGTATAAAGCAACATATCTGACAGACTGACCATGTCATTCTTCATGTGTAATAATTTATGAGTATTAACAACAGTTTCGTCAGTGTCATATTACAAGGATAGTAATGCATAATATAAATAGAATATTACAGGTTTTCAAAGTTAGTAAGAGTAAAATTACTATTGATAGAAAAGAAATTTAAACTAGTAATGGTTATAGTACCCCAAGTAATGTATAAAGCTATTTTCTATTGCAACCCTAGGCTAACACATCTGATGAATTGAGTGTTTGTTTGATTAGGTTGATAGAGCACAATAAAGGGCCCAGTGTAGTGAGATTAGGTAATGCTGGATGCTTTCATGGTCCAGTGGCTACTGGACGGAAGGCTTTGGCTTGAGGTTAACCCCTGGTTCTCATTTTTGATTCATTAAGTAGGCTTGGTAATTAAACATTGGAGAAGTCCTTTGTGAGGGTACACAGTATGTTTGGCAAGTTATCGTCGGCTGATAGTAGAATGTGATGCTGCAGCCTATGTTGTAGTAGCTACCGGGTGTATGGTCTGACAGTGACAGCTTTTCATGAGTCACTCAGTTGGCAGTCAAAAGTTGAGTGTTTGTTGTGCCACAGACAGTGAACAGAGCTCATCCAAGACTGTAATTCCCACTGAAAATCTGCTAAACTTATACTCACATTTAGTTTCATATATAAATCAATTCAAGCTTGATTAGCCCAGGCCTTGGAGCACTGATGAGTTTATGTTATGATGAACAGGTTCTGAGTATATTTTATTGTATTGAATTGGGGCAAACGTTAACTTTTTTATTTTGGTATCTTTCAAAAATTAGAATGTTTTTCTCTTTTAATATTACTCAGTATGAATTTGCTGATTTAATGTTTTATTGAACACTAGGTTGTACTGATCTTGCTGGAAATATAAAATTCTGTACACATGTACGCGGGATTTGCATGAATGTATTAATAATAAAATAGTTCAATTGATTTATATTTTATTATAAATAAAAGTAATAGTATTAGTAATAGAAGCCAAGTAATAGTCATAGTAGTGGTTATCAATGCTAAAATGCTGTATTAGTTTCAGTTATAGTAACAGATGGATAACTTTAAGTACTATTATATATGATATAATATATGTAATATATAATATCTTACCATAATATTCTAAAATAAACTATCATTAATATGATAATTTGAGATAAAAGTTTATTTTGAAATATATATGAAATACCCAAAAGTACTCATGAATTACTCATATGAGTGCCGAGTCTTTCAAAGTACTCAAGTACAAGTACGAGTACTTTTGTGACTTTTAAAGTTACTCGAGTACGCGTACTGAGTGCTTAAAAGGGTACTCATGGGTACGAGTACTATGAGTAGGAGTACTTTTGGACCCAACTCTAATATATATATATATATATATATATATATATAAATATATATATATATATATATATATATATATATATATATATATATATATACACTAGTATACATAGTGGATATAGTGGTACATATAGCTGTTTATATCAGATATGTTTCAATATATCCGAATATCAAGAAAAAAGTGCTATTGGATAATCAAATCTTAAAGATTGATGGTAGATTGTAAGTAGCAATTACTTTAGGTACACAAAAACACAAGACCTATGGGATGCATTACAAGTCTGAGAAACCAAATATACAAATTCAGCTTGATGGAAACGGTTAAAAACTACAACAGCTCTTGTGTAATAACTAAACAGCCATTCTAGGTGAAAAGGTTTCCTTTTATTTATGACACTTTAACAGTAGTAAAAATACTTGATTGGCACCATTTTTGAGACATGGTACAGATTGTACGTTTTCTTTACAGCCGTTCGGATAGATATATCCTTTTAACGGGCATGCCCTTATAAAGAGTCACCTACTAGAAAAAAAAACTTTTGGAGGAAACATGTATAGAATGTACATTGTTTCAATTTTGTTATCTGAATATTAAATTAAAATACACCATTAAGCCAAGCTTTAATTGGTAAACCCACCCAATTGGTCTATTTCTTTAAGGATGTTGGCAGGAGAAATCCAGAAGGTTTATCTTGAAAATGCAACGAGAGACACAGATGTTTACACGATGGATAATAACAAAATACTAATAATTATAAAAATAATAATAATTGTAATAATTCTCTGTGTGTCCGTGCGAACGAGACTATGGGTTCGAGAGCACACTTCTTGTTTTGATAGTTCATCTCGTGGTTGTACTGTCAATTGCCAAATACCTCAAGCAAACCATTCAAATCTGCGTTGAAAACTGACGCTTTTAACTGACCCATATATATATATATATATATATATATATATATATATATATATAAATGTATAACTCTGAAGAAAAACAACACTGTAATTTAACTAAAGTCTGTTTCACTGGATGCGAACCGATCATCAGGTAAATGTGGTAAGAATGAAGCTAACGGCGTGGTTTGAAAAGGTAATGTAAGCATTGCGATTGGCCATGACTTCGATGCGGTTTGCTTGGTTAAGGGAACCGGCTATTTCTTTGGCTTCTGTATTGATATTTTAACAGATATTTTTGTCTGCTTTTTTGTATGTCTTAGTGATGTTTTCTGTAAGAAGTTAATTGTAATATTCTTTCGGCATACTGTACAAGTTGGTGTTCTTATCTGCCTGTACTAGGAGATTGTCAGATTGTCTGATTGTCTTGATGCCATTGTCTCTGAAATGCATTGTGCGAGTGCTGGAATTCAATGTTCCGGACCATTTCATAGATATCACTTTCAAATGCCCTGAGGTGTTCGCTATGAGGGGGTGAATATGTGGTTATGAATCCATAGTTTTGTTTAGCTGAAGGTTTTCGTAATGGAATGCCTTCCATCGCATTCTCCGAAGTAGGCTTTCAACTTCAGGGACAGATTACTAGGGATGGGAATGTTTTTTTTTTAAAGAATAGTCGCAGTTAGCTTTGTTCATTCTGTAGATGCTATAATATGATTTTTCTGGACAGGTTGGGTTAACAAAAGTGCTCGACAACGTACCTGTCGTTGGAGCTGGAGTAGAAGATAGTGTTACCCTCCGTTGTGAAGTGCTCTATGACCTACAGACTAGGCCAGAGCGGTATAACTCTGAAGAAAAACAACCCTGTAAATTCACAACAGTCTGTTTCACGGGATGCGACCCGATAATTAGGTAATTGTGGTTAGAATGAAGCTAAAGGCGTAGTTTGAAAAGCCAAGACTTTACGAGATCAGGAGATTATGCTTTGTGCGATTCGAGGCGGGGGGGGGGGGGGGGCATGTGAAAAACTGACACTGATCCTGATGTCCTCGCGGGCACAATAGGATTGGTCGGGGTACACATTCCAGAAGATGTTATCAAAACCATCTTGCACAGCAGGAAAAGCTTACTGTTTGGCAACGGTAACACCTGGGTGAAAAAAAGAATTGTACTAGTTTTGACGTCACCATGGGCAGTTTTGATGGCGCTGAAGTATGCGAAATTGTTGGTTTATACATCCTAGATATGTTGAAAAAGGAATTTGGTGAAAATGCTCTAGGCCTGTATCGAGATGACGGTTTAGGTTGTTTCCCCAACATGTCTGGACCCAAAGCAGACAGCACCCGTAAAAAAATGATCAAACTCTTTTCCGATGTTGGGTTAAAAATAACCATTGAAACTAACCTGACCTGCACAGATTTCTTAGACGTAACATTTGACCTCCAAAATGACATTTTTTATCTTTATAGAAAACCGAACAATTACCCGCTCTATATCCACGCACAATCCAATCACCTCCAAGCTATTATTAGGCAGATACCTATGATGATCAGCAAGCGTGTATTTGACAACTCCTGCAATGAAGAGCTATTTATGAAAGCCAAACCCATGTATGACAAAAGCGGGTTCTCAGAAAGCTTAAAATATTTTGAACCCACAGTGAAAAGCAAAAGAAAAAGGAAAAGGAAAATAATATCGTTCAATTACCCCTACAGCCGTCATGTAAAAACCAACACTGGAAGACAATTCATGAAACTAGTTAAAAACACTTCCCTAAACATCACAGGTACTGCACGTTTTTCAACAGGATCTATGTGAAAATTAGCTATATCTGTCTACCCAACATGTCCTACCTGATCAGCAAACATAATGTGAAGGTTTTAAATACTGGCAATGCTGTGAATCTACCTCAAAATCAATGTAACTGCCGTAAAAATAGACGAATGTCCTATGAATGGTCAGTTTCAGCTGAGATGCATTGTCTATAAGGCAACAGTTAGAATAGACAATGACGAGAAATACTACATATAGGGTGAACTGAAGTTGATTTCAAGACAAGATACAATAACCACAAGAAATCCTTTCGTAACAGATCCCACGCTAGAAATACTGAACTGTCTAAACACATTTGGTCACTAAAAGACAACAATATCAATAACAAGCGCTCCTGGGAAATATCTGCCAACACAGCACCTCTCTTCTGTGGGACCAGGAAGTGTGATCTCTGCTTGTCTGAAAAGCTACTTATAGCAAGGACCCCCCCCCCCCCCCCCGAATCATAGTTGAACTCAAGAGCTGAAATCCTCTCCAAGTGCCGCCATCAAAACAAATTCACTCTGAACTATTTTAAAACCTAGCTTTCGTACTAATGTTCAGCTTGCCCCCCCCCCCCCCCATCACCCCCCCCCCCCCCTTCCACGACGAGGATCCACTGGGCAGACTTACCTGTTCAGGTAGTTGTTCTCTCACTGCATTGCAGTGTTGAGGGACATGGCGTTACCACTAAAGCATGGTGAGTGTACCGAGTGGATTCCACTTGGTATGAGTAAAGTATAGAATATTTGCCTTTTATATTGTATATTTGCTTTGCATATTGTGTATTTTCATAGTATATGTTTATTTATATCATATGAATACTACTGATATGTTCACTGCTTCCATGGCCCTATTACCAATCAGTTTAATATGCTAATTGTCCACCCTGGTATATAACCTCTTTACCCTGTTATGTTCCAGTATCGCACGTGTTCCCCGACTAATCCTATTGTGCCCCCAAGGACAATAGGATCAGTGTCTCTTTCACATCCCCCCCCCCCCCCCCGCTCCGAATCGCACAAAGCAAAATCTTGTAATCTCGTAAAGTCTCGGCTTTTCAAACCAACCCGTTAGCTTCATTTTAACCACATTCACCTGATGATCGGGATCGCATCCCGTGAAACAGACTGTTGTGAATTTACAGTGTTGTTTTTCTTCAGAGTTATACGGCTCTGGGCTAGTCTGTAGGCCATAAAGCACTTCACAACGGAGGGTAACACTACCGTCTATATATATATATATATATATATATATATATATATATATATATATATATATATATATATACTGCTACACATAGTGGATTCATTCGTTATAAGTTTTCATTATATTAGAATTTAAGGACAAAATGTACAATTGGATAATTGAAACTCAAAGACTGAAGCTAGATTTTAAGTAGCAGTAACTTTAGGTACATAAAAGAACAAGACCTATGGGATACATTACAAACTCTATGAGTCCAAATACACGAATTCAGCTTGATGGAAACTGTTAATAACTATAACCGCTCTTGTGTAATATCTAAGCAGCCATTCGAGTTGAAAAGGTTTCTTCGTATTTATTTCCTTGAACATGTCGAATAAAGTAATCCAGTAAACAGACACACATTTTTCTTTTACAGAAACGCACATTTTCCAGAAAATATATACATTCTCGTACGTTGGAAATGTGTACAAATAATAACAATTTAGAAAAATTCGTTAAGTTTGAATATGGGTGTAGTCACGTCCCCGATATTTTTATCAACTGTAGTTTAGTATTCCTTCCTTAGATCCAAAATTGACTCGTTTGAAGCAATGTCCGTCAAATTACCCAACCACGCAAGAATTACATTTAATAAAATATCTGAAGACTTTCCATATTATTTCTTCGCGAACGTTAAAAGAATTCAGTGACGGTAATATTAGCTTTCCGTGACGATTCCGATTATAATTCCACGTTCGTTAAGATTCCTTGTGACTTAATGTAAAAAGTCTCCCTTCGTGTTAATGAAAACGCTGAAAGAATAGATTGAATACCTGATTGTCACCATTTTCGAGGTATGGTGCAGATGTTACGTTTTCTTTACATCTGGCGGGAAAACTATACCTGATAGGAACAATAAAAACTGTTTGGAGGGAACATGTTTATAGTGTACCTTGTGTCAACTTTGCTGGCCAATATGAATATAAAATACAAATACACCGTACAGCCCAGCTCTAATGTTTACACCCTCCTAATCGGTATATTTCTTTAAGAATGTTGGCAGTAGAAATCCATAAGGTTTATCTTGAAAATGCAACAAGAGACATGTAAACATGATGGAAAATTTTAAAAAAATAATTATTATATATAAAATGATAATGATAATAATAATAAGTTCATAGTAAAACCCTGTTAGTCTATATTCGATGTGGTAAAAATAAGAAAATTTGAAATAGACTAACTGTGACAGTTGAAACGTTAATCTATCGAAAAGGCGTCACTCTTATTCTTGACCAAAACTTTATATATATATATATATATATATATATTTCACGTGCAGATTTATGCCCATGCTAAGTCATATTTAATAATACTTTCTACAGATAATGAATTATTTTTGTCTTGAATAATGTTTCGTATTTCGTGCTGTGCTCTACTCTTGTGTTCTATCATGTATGTCAGAGATTTGTTGTTTCTGAAGTGTTGTAGTTAAACCCCAGTGAACCCAGGAATTTCTCTTTACAATTCCTGGGATACATGGGTCTCCCTCGAATCCATCACCTTGACGGAGAACCAGACTATATAGTGTCAAGCGGATCAGTTCAAGTAGCGTGTATACAATGCAGGTTGACATTTGGTAATTTTTATGCGCAAGCGTAGTTATTTCACGCGTAGTGTGAATCTTATACTTTGATACCCTTTATTTACCTCCCACCTGCTGTCCATCCGGTTTGATGACGAAATATCACCGATGTGACGATTTAAGATTACCCCACTCCTCCCCCCCCCCCCAAAAAAAATGAAAATGGCATTCGGATTACAGAGGGATGTTAATGATAACCCCGGGAGTAATATGCAGTTGATAACAGACTAAGTACAGACTGGTCTTCACTCTGTTTGTTGTTGTTGTTGTAAAGTGCTTTACATCGTTTTGTATGGAGCTTGATTTATTTAGTACAACACTTTTCTTAACTAGGATCTCTAATTGTAACATGTAACATGTAAAGAAAACAAAAATATACCTCTTGGTGTAATGTGATATTGGGATAAAGAAATTGACCGTTTCGACCAGAGGTTCCCATTCTGAAGCCGCCATTGTGATAACGTAAATGTGGAAATTTATATCATATATATATATATATATATATATATATATATATATATCGTTTATTTCAGTGCTTACTTGAGTTGTGCAAAAGCACAGCTCAAAACTGCTGTACAATAGAATAAAGTCAAACTTACCATTCATGGCACGTTATTATTGCTGCTCTGCTTGGTAAAGCACTTTTATTCTAATATATTGTACGTCTATATGTATTACATTGATTATATATATTCATGTACATAGATATACCGTATATGTATCATCCAATCCATCTGCTACGAGAACGGCCTCTTTGCATATTATGAGTGCCCTCTGACCTAAACCTACTATCCAGCGGCCCACGGATTGTATGTGGTTATTTCGTACCGAAATTACCTCCGTGTTTTGTATGTGAGATAAGAAGAAAACATATTATTCGCCTGCCGCTCCCGTCCAACCCCATGGACAAAAAAAAAACACGCGATGCCAGGAGGTTTTGTCTTCTTTTTTTTTTTTTTTGCAGAATCAATCTTTGTTCAAGGTCATGGAAATAACACGAAGTGGAGTGCGTTGTCTATTATTGTTTACGGAAACAGCTCAAAACTGTCGTACAATAGAATAAAGTCAAACTTACTGTTCATGGCACGTCATTATTGCTGCTCTGCTTGGTAAAGCACTTTTATTCTAATATATTGTACGTCTATATGTATTACATTAATATATATATACATGTACATAGATATACCTATATATATATATATATATATATTTATATATGAGGAATAATTATATAAGGTATTTATATATATATATATATATATATAGAGAGAGAGAGAGAGAGAGAGAGAGAGAGAGAGAGAGAGACAGAGACAGAGGGAGAGAGATGAAAAGGGTATACACACAGAAAAATTGGTTCACTGCCGGTAAGAATCTTCCGATTTCCGGTGCCTTATTTTATGAGCAAAAAAGGCTTATTTTATGGAAGTCGCTTTAACGTAACAACCTATCCCTATATGATGCTAACCAGAAAAATTTGGAATAAAAATGTAAAACACAATTTTGTCTCAGCCACGTAAGCTATTACACTACATTGTTTCACAACAATATAGAAATACCCAGATACACTGGCAATGTGGTTTCCCCACAATGTGAAGAAAAAAATTAACATTGGACCTGACTTGTTATGTACTTAGTCACAACATGTAAAGTCAGCCAATGCATCTGCAACGAGAACGGCCTCTTTGCATATAATGAGTGCCCTCTGACCTAAACCTACTATCCAGCGGCCCACGGATTGTATGTGGTGATTTCGTACCGAAATTACCTCCGTGTTTTGTATGTGAGATAAGAAGAAAACATATTTTCGCCTGCCGCTCCCGTCCAACCCCATGGACAAAAAAAAAACACGCGATGCCAGGAGGTTTTGTCTTCTATTTTTTTTTGCAGAATCGATCTTTGTTCAAGGTCATGGAAATAACACGAAGTGGAGTGCGTTGTCTATTATTGTTTACGGAGCAAAGCCGGCTTGCATCCCAATTCATACGAAATAACACTGTGATAATCTCTGTAAACACATTTGGCATTATTCAATAACAACACAAAAACATGTTGGGAATATAAGATACAGTCGCTGCCTAGGTAGGAAAATAAAATGGAAGGGAACATTGAGTGAAATGCTAGATTGACAGCACACCTTTTGAAACAATTCCGATATAACTCATCACCTCTGAAGGAAATAAAGATCCGTCAGTTTATCAGCATTTAGCGCCAAAGTCTGTTGTACAAAATTTTTATGACATCTCATAATCAGTCATAAAGGATAAAGTAAAAGTATCTGCAGCCACTGGAATACCTTTATAAGTACCTTTATGTTGCTACTGCTATCTGTGTACCTTCCGTCGCTTAATCCGAGACTACCGTGCTTTGATGGAATAAATAATGCTACAAAATCAAAGATAGATAAGTAAAAACCTACTTGTTTTTCCGACATGAAAAGGGGATTTATTGGTTTCCATACCAAAGCTAGACAGTGGTGACATTTGAGCCTATAGCTGTAGAGCATTCTTGCTGTATTTATATTTCCGTTAGAATTCACAAGCTTTGAGGACTTTGAGTACCAAAAGTAATGATTTTGAACGAAAACAATGTAGCAGGGTCCATGTTATTTTTAACTCTCGATTGAAAGTCGATATTAAACCATATTTACAGTTATGAAGATGTATATATGTTTATAAATATAATAAAACAATTTAATTAAGCGTTCATTGAACTCCCAGTGTACCTATTTTAGATTATCCCCGCTTCATATTACTCCCCCATGGTAACTTGGAACAGAACCCGTGGAGATTATGTGAAATTGATTTCAAATTAACCCCTCAAAATATGTGTAACCTTACGTCGATTTTCTTAAAGGTCTTTGCTTCTTCTAGACTTCTCAAATTAGGTTGAATCTTTGTATATCTTATGTTTGCATGTAACATGTCTTACACTTAGGCGACGTGTTATTCGATAGATATATAATCGACGATATGAATAACAAACAATTCTGTATTTTAATAGATTTATTTCAGCTTCAAAACATTTAATCTTTAACGTGGTTTAGTCAAATAATATATCATGAGTTTAAAGCATAAGAATTTTATTGGTATATCCAGTGACAGGATAATCTAAAAAGTACATGTGTACCCTGAAATCACGTTCGGAATACATCCGGGGAGAGGGGGGGGGGAATCTGAAATTGATTTTTTATTACCGGGGGTAGCCTAAAATTAATGGTCACCTTTAGTCTTAACACCATTGCTGCTCGATTAAGGAAACACTTAATATTCGGCTGCCTATCTGTAAGTAATGACCATAATTGAAATGATTCGCAACGGTGGATAAACGTCAGAAAATTCCCCTAAAACAAAAGAAAAAACGTCTAATATTTGGACGCAAACCCTGTGTGGGAGATTCTGATATGGAATTTTGATTATATCTGTGTTAATTATTCCTGGGAACTTTTTAACTGAATATTTTGAAAAACGCCCTGGACATCGAAATATAGCTGTACTTGACTATAAACATAAAGAACAACAACCGTGCCCCCCCCCCCCCCTTTGATGTACGTTAGTTTACGAACACCTTTCAGAGAAACGGCATATCCCATGACGTACGTTGGTTTACGGACACTTTCAAGGAGAAAGCACGTGGCGTGACGTCATTGTCTAAAATGTCATTTATGGTGCGATAAATTTCATAAAACACTTATTACGGGGTTATTCACACTTGGATTTACACCAAAATAAAACTTCGAGGACACTTTCACAATGCCAACCTGTTTGATAAATTCAATAAAATATGTAATACCGTCTCCATATATTGTCCGGACACACACACACACACAGAATCGAGTAAAAACAATAACCTTCGCTTCGCGCAGGATTAAATAAAGAACTGCAATAAACGTTTATTATCCTGAAAACCATAAAACCGGTCTAGAAATAATTGTCATATTTTGTTGCGCTCATTCCCGCTCGTATGTGTGTGAGTGCTCACGCAATCATGAACGGAATCTCATGAAATTGTCAGGGCGCCTGGGGATGGGCCAATGAAGAATCGATTAGACTTTTATGTGTGTTCGGCTCATGATCCGGATCCACGATGGACTTCCAAGAAAATTCCCAAATGTTGGTGAATATATGAACCTGGGAATATGCGCCAAAAGTGAATAAAAATAAGGGTTGCCTGGTACCCCACTGTAAGGACCCCCCTCAAAGTGGAAGTCTGCGTTCCTGAGAGTGCATATTTTTTTTTTTTTTTTTTGCTTTCACCTGATAATGCACACTTGAAAACGGCCATTTATTCATCTAATATGATGTAGACATAAATCAAATATGTTACCAAAATGAGGACCGAACAGCCAATTATCGGTCATAAATGTATTTACTTCGAGTCTGAACCATTGGTAGTCGCCGTCATGTGAGGGATTCCTTTGATCAGACCGACCATTCCAGACATATTACGACGTATGAGCAAAGGAGAGACCGGATACAATACAGTTGGGAACATGGTTTCTCGGCCTGCTAATATAGGAGACACTGAAAAAGATAGTGAAAAAAGTATGAAATTACAATTTGGGAGGGTCTGATGTAGAACCACATCTGATGCATGTGGAGTATAATTTAGGATTTGGTGCCAAATCTAGATTATGCTATGCCTTTGTGTCGTTTTGAAGAAGCGTTTCTTCGGGTTGTGTTTACATGTAGGTTTACGAGAGGATCATATTTATATCGTCTTTTCTATTTTCGATATTTTACAGCGAAACAGTGAAACATTAGGTAAGGGTTAATGCTGATTGTAAGCCATATGTCTACTTATTAGTTGTTAAATGACTAATTCTATATTCGTTTTTGCGTCTAGCATAACTTAGTCTATCAGCCCTAGCGGTCCGGCCGTACCAAAAGAGGGGCAATTGCCATCATTTTTTTTTCTAAAGGCATTGATCTATAGATAACAAACATGCATGATAGCAGTTTGGGAGTGGTAGCTTTCTGTAAATATGACCCTGTTTCCATGGCAACCAAGGTTATTTCGCAGTAAATTACAAAGGCTATAGCTCTATTAGTTTTGTATTTAACAGGTGGAAATAAAAGCAAAAATGCATCAAAAGAAGGAGATTAATTTGTAATTATACATTCTATACACAAAATAATTTGCATACTTGGCTATATGCAAATGTATGCAAATTTCTAGAAATATATGCAAATATATGCAAGTTTCTAAAAAAATCACATTTTTACCGCAAACATATGTCCTCCGTTTTCTTTTTTTCTTTTCAAATAAAACAGCTTAAACTTTACATTGATGGAAAGAAAATATACGAATGTATACGACA
The DNA here is from genome assembly GCA_026874595.1 of Sipunculus nudus. Classification (NCBI taxonomy): domain Eukaryota; kingdom Metazoa; phylum Annelida; class Sipuncula; order Golfingiida; family Sipunculidae; genus Sipunculus; species Sipunculus nudus. The sequence goes on from CM049321.1 coordinate 17,359,510, forward strand.
CATTTACATTTGATCTTCATTGATATTCATAATATTCGCATCTTAATAAATATACATGAGACACTTTTATAAGGAGAATGTTCCTTATTTATCTATCACTGCACCTGTTATTGTCTACGATATATCGAAAGAATCATTTTGTAAGCATGTAAGTATTCATGACTTTCTATGTAATTTTCAAAGTACAATATATATTTACTTAATATATAAATGAAAATTGCATATTAAATGAGACTCTTTGGATAAATACGTATAAATTTCTATATAGTAATACTAGTGTCAGATGAAAGACCGATCCGAACCTGTGTCAGCCCGGTTATCCTAGTCAACATATATAAACGTGTCTTAGACATCAAACCAACGCCACCTGTCAAAACAGCTGTTAAAATTCAACATACCGATCCCTGGTCACCTCAAGAACAAAGTCTCTCACTTATACCGATAAATAGTTCTATTTTAATTAAATAGCAATGGGGCAAAATCCTTCAAATTAATTGTTTGCATGATGATCTAAATTCCATCCAAACTTTAATGGATTTCTCATTGGGTGTTTTCACAAGCCTTTACAAATTAAACGAAATCTATTTGACATATGAAACGAGGGAAAGTGTAAGAACTCCCTTGGAGATAAAATTATGTTTCGTTGTCTGGAACTCATGGTCAAAGATGAGTATTGTGCTTTCTTAAACCCCGATAATTTGCCATCCTCAGCATCCGTAAATGATTCCTGTGACAACGCTATTGGTGAGATAACGGGTTTATAATGTTACCAGTCTACACAGGAGTATTGATTTCCTGGACAGAAATGTACAGCATGAAGCTGGTATCATCTTCACCCCCTGTGTCTGACATGACAATTCAATACATTACATTTCATATTAACACATGAGCAGATCTGTTAAGAATTAATTAAATTTAATTACAGGTCATTCAGAGCTTTGGCACACCTGGACAGTCAATTAATCATATCAGTTGCTCCATGACAGTTTCGAAAATAATATCAGTTGCTCCATGACAGTTTCGAAAATAATTTTAAAACGTTCTTTTAATTTTTATTGTAGAGTTCAGACAAACCCTGGCAGTGTTCGGATTTACATAACCCACACTTTATCCTGACCTTTCATGTATCTTTATTACAATTACACAGTTACAGAGAGGTGTTTAATCAGGTTAATGAAAATGTTTACAATTGAGTTGAGTTGAAAAATATCAAATTTCAGGAATGCCCCATTTCAACACTCAGATTTTTTTTTAATAGGAGAATGAATAAATGTTGCATATACTCTTATATAAAAAACCCGGTACTTCTCAGACCGACAACGTTTACTTATAACCTGTTCCATTTCTCTTTCACTGCCTGTCTGCCTGTCTGTCTCGGCCCCCTCTTCTCTATGCTCACCTGTCAGAGAACAAATCAATACAAAAGTTTGTGATCATTGGTGGTCGCACAATAGGACTGACCGCTCAATAGGACTGCATATAATTGCATTGAATGAGGAATCCGGCTGCTATTTTCTCGCCCGGTACAAGAAAGCTTGTTAGGTGGTACCTTTCATTAGTCATCACATTAGTATCAGCTGTTACATGAATGGTCATCGCCAGGCTGCCTTTTTTTCTGTTAAACCTAAAATCGGGTTGCTATGTGACCTGACTGAACTCAACTCGGCCCGATCTTTGTTTCTAGTTTTGTACAGTTTGTTCAGTTCCCCCTGAGTTTTTAACCTACAGACTGGAAACAACTGTGGTGTATATTCCGGTAGAAACGACGCAGTTGAACATAAAATGGAGAACAGCTACTGTCAGGAATCAAAAGAAGTACATATATATATATATATATATATATATATATATATATATATATATATTAAATTCGATAATATGTAGCATGTTGATATTATGTTACATTAGCACTGTGGACATTGGCTATACAGATCTAGCACAGTCCGTCCACCGTACCAATATGATACACTGGTCTTACTCTGTACCGTGTGGCTTTGGTCCAGAAGATCGCATGCCCGAGTGTGGTTTCAGAGGTTGAAGTAAAACTCAATGTGCTTCTTGAAGACGCGAAAGCACTGGGCACGATTTTTTATGACATACTATCATGTATGTCATAGAAATGTTGTTTCTGAAGTGTAGTTAAACCCCAGTGAAGATTAAAGACTCTGTGAGCCCAGGGATTTTTCTTTACAATTTCTAGGATGCTGGGTCTCCCTCGAATCAATCACCTTGACGGAGAAAACAGGCTATGTACCGTCAAACGGTTCAGTTCAAGTAGCTTTTATACAATACAGGTTGACATTTGCGACGTGGTAAATCTTAACCCGCTAGCGTAATTATTTCCCGTCTGCAGGAATCTAATGCTTTGATACATTTACATTACCTCCCGTGTGCTACCGTTCCGCTTTGTAGAAGAAAGATCAACAGTGTAACCGTTTAAGATTACCCCGCTCCAGCTTATCCCCCTTCCCCAAGGTAACTTGAAATGGCTTTCGGATTACCGAAGAATTTTAATGATACCCCCGTGGGCAATATGCAGTTGAATACAGGCTAAGCTGGGAAACCTGAAAGAAGTGGTTGATTAGGGCCTTTGTGAATGTTTTCAGTTACTATGATAATACAATGGTGGACATGTGTGCGTTGTTATGAGAATAATTTGTTTATCACGCGGGTTTGTCATGGGGATCTGAATTTTTGTTATAACTGTTTTAACTATATATATATATATATATATATATATATATATATATATATATATATATATATATATATATATAATACGTTTCAGTGTGTACCTGAGGGGTGCATGAGCACAAATCTAAGCTATCTTTATGAAAGAGTACTGTCGAAAAGTATGAAGTCAAACTCAATATATTTTGTACATCATTAATGATCCCCTTCTTGGCGAAGCACTTTTACTCTGATATATTGAACTTATATATGTATTAAATGGTAAATTCTATACATATATAGATAGCGTCATGTTTATATATAAGGTATATATAAATAGGGCATATACATAAATATATAAATACATCGTCAATAACGTTTCCCCGCATTGTGCAGAAAAAAATTAATAATCTGAACTGCCTTTTCATGTATTTAGTTACGACTTGGAAAGTCAGCCAGTGCATTTTCAACCTGGAGTTCTTAAATGGCCTCTCTACATATAATTAGTGCTCTATGAACACAACCTATTAATCAGCGACCCACACAATTTATGTGGTTATTCTGCACTGAAATTACCTCTGTGGTTTGGACGTGACATTAGAAGAAAACATATTATTCGTCTGTCGCCGGTGTCCAACCCCACAGACATAAACAACACGCGGAGCCAAGAGATTTTGTCTTTTTTTTTGCAGAATTGATTTTTGTTCGAAGTCACGGAAATAACAGGAAATGATATGCTGCCTGTTGTTGTTAACGAAGCGAATTGCCAGGTTGCATCCCAAGTCATACGAAATAAAACTGGAATAATTATCTATGTAAACGTAGTTGGCATCATTCAATAACAAGAAAAAAACATGGAAATATAAGGAACAGTAGATGCCTTAGAAAAAAAACAATGTGAAGTGCAGAATTGAGTGAAATGCTTAAAAATAGATAGACAGTACAACTTTTGCGATAATTGCGAGGTAATTAACACTTCTGAAGAAATTAAAGATTCGTCAATTTCAGATGTATTCGCGATAATGGAGTTAATTCCTAATCTAAAACTGCATTGCAATAATTGAATATATATATATATATATATATATATATATATATATATATATATATATATATTAAGATTTATATATCAAGATTGTTGCAAAACATGGGGTTTTAAAGTGCTCAACTAATACTAGGAGCTGTACTACATATATTTCAGGACTTAGACACACTTACTTGTGTTCGACAGAAATGTATATATCGGGCATTCCTGACGAGTAAGGGCCCTTACGAAACAGAGCTGTCGAACACAAGTGTGTTAAGTCCTGAAATATATGCATGTATATATATATATATATATATATATATATATATATATATGTATGTATATATAATATATATCGATGAAGAAAATCAAGACGTAATTTACTGCAAGCTGTTTCACGAGATGAGACCCGATCCTAAGGTGAATGTTGTTACAAATAAGATTATATATATATATATATATATATATATATATATATATATATATATATATATATATATATATATATATACAGTCAGTCCTGCTTAATTGTATATCGTATGATTGTTTACCACCATTTAGTTGTATAAAATAATGAAAAACCTGTTCCAATGTTTTCTTAATGAAATTCTCCGTTTATATGAATATTTGATGTATCTATCGGGTGATTGTATAGTAAAATCCGTCCATCATGCACAACAGTCCCGGATATTGATGTACTTACAACGGTCTCACGGATTACTGACCGCTCGGTGCGCTAATTAGCCTTTGATATTGCTCGCCCGACCTGTTTGAAGGGTTACTTGGACCACTGACCACTCTTTCTTCTAATAAGCCTGTACGTGATATTTAACGAGCAATCGGCTAAAATGGTTTCCCTCCTTGATTACATGCCGAATTAAATGTGTGATTGATTTGGTAATTCTACACGTGCTCCCCGGACAAAGTGTCACAGGGCAGGTTGCAATATAAACACGGGATACGCTATAAACATGGTCTTTTATTCGAGTGCATTACCCATACAGTCAATCGATGAATATGTTTTATATTTCATAATAAATCCGTAAGGAAAACCGTATTTATTCGATTTTTCCTTATAGTTAATTCGAAGTATGAATCTGTATTTTGCTGGCCTTATGAGGCCTCTCACCTTATTTAACTTTGACATATTCACGTGATCGGTAAGCAGCCAGCCATGCACCCTGCGTAGAGTCGTACTCCCAACGGTTCTGAGTAGAAGCGATCTCTATCGGAAGGATGACGTTTCCGAGAAATAAAATGTATAAACTAAAGAATTGAAACATAAATGAACAATTCCAAAACAGATAATTCAGAACCATCTGAATAATACGAGAAATACAATCAAGCCATTCGATGGCAATTCATACTATTATAGTGACTGCTACAACCTTGAAGATTCACACCCCATTTATTTGAATAGCCCGCATAAATGAATATAATCGGTTGACAAGTACGATATCCAATTAAATGGGACCGACTATTCAAATATATATATATATATATATATATATATATATATATATATATATATATATATTAGTGGTGGGAGTCGGTTCCCTTTTCATAATCGATCATCGGTTTGAGCAAACCGTTCGATGATCGATTAATAATCGGTTCAGGCAAATATAAAGAAACATGCAGTTTTCTGTGAACTGTACTTTCCTAACCAAGCCAGCATGTCTTAGTAATTCTACCTTAAGAAAAGAAGTTTTTGCCTTTTTATATTTTCCTATTATAAGTAAAATGTGCTTTTAAAAGTTTCATTTTAATTATGTATAATAATCAAGAATTAAACCACAATCCAGGACATCTACTTGCTGCACAGACCCGGAGAATTTATGGAGCATTTGAACGCCTTACCGACTATATTGTGCAATGTACATCTCGTTACAAAACTCCCCGCTAATTACGTCCTCCGTTCTCGAATCTACTGTGCACGGTAAACTCAGTTACATACAGAAGTTATTTGGGAACAAAGACTCATTATCACGATGATGATGTAATCGATAATTGCCTTTGGTAATCGAGCGCTTGAAAGTGGCAGCAAACCGACTGACTTTCGATAAAACTCGATGATCGGCCCACCACTAATATATATATATATATATATATATATATATATATATATATATATATTATTTAGCATTTCAGAAATGTTATTTTTCCCTACAATGAGCAAAAAATTTACATTGGAACTGCATTTTTATTTATTTAGTAAAGATTCTGAAAGTCAGCCAGTGAATTTGCAACGGGAAGCACTTAAATGGCCTCT